>JAEUCK010009631.1:0-18266 GCA_017311455.1 Otocyon megalotis megalotis | reverse complement strand
TAGCTGAACTAGATCTTAAAAAGTTCACTTTTCCATTAAGAATATCACACTGGATGAGAAACACAAAATCTTGTTATCCTAAGCTTTTAAATCCTGTTAACTATTTCAGGAAAAGTTAAACTTATTTTTAATAAGCCTATGATTAATTTTGCAGTTAAGCGAGTCATACATGTAGTTATTAGACTTTCTAGAGTGGGCATTTCTGTGAGAGATGTTAATCCTATTATGAGATGCTTCTTTTAATATTTTTATCCCTTTCCCCCTTGTAATTTAAACAATAGGCAGTGTCTGAACCTACTATGTACAAGTACTGTAGAGAGCTTTAGGATGAAAACATAATTTGGTGTATTGATTCCCTCCTCATTCATTCATTGAAAAAATATGATTTAAGAATCTACTATTTGTCTAGAACTGGGCTTGGCACTAGAAATTAAATGATGAGGAAAAGCATCATCCTAATAAATATAAAAATGCAATTGGCACAAGTGCTATAAAAGAGAGCTATATGGGGCAAAAAGAGAACATATAGGAGAGATTTGACCTCATCAAAGATATCAGGAAGATCTTTTCAAAGCACATGACACAAGACCAAAAATACAAAGGGTGCCTAGTAATTAACAAGGTAAAAACAGATGTGTTAAGGATAAGGCTGAGAATTACAGGCAAAGGAAAATCACATGCAAATGTGAGGACTTATGAGCCGTGCCAGTAAGATGAGTCCAGTGTGCCTAGAGTGGAATCAGCCAGACCTTTGCGAAATTTTTAGACAAAGTATGGAGCATTGACTTAATTTTAAGAAAAGGGTAAGCCATTGAGATGTTTTAAGTGAAAAGGTGAATTCATTGGATTTGTGTTTTGTAAAGGTAGTCCTGGCTACAAGATAATTCTGGAGAGCTTATTAACAAGAGTCCAAGAAGTGGCCACAAAAATTAGGAAAGAAACCCTAAGATAAGAGAATGATTACTTATTTCAGGATACTGTTATAGCAGGTAGAGAGAAATGGACATACTCAAGACATTTTTAGGAAGTAAAATCAATAGAACTTGGTGATGGGTGCCTATAGGAATGAAAGATGACCCCATAAGCATACTTAACTAGCAGAATCATATACCATGAATTAAGACAGTGAACACTGAAAGAAGATCAAGCATGAGAAAGAGTTTGGAGGCTGTTCATGAGTTTAGTTTTACAGAAATCGAATTCAAAAGATATCCCAGGGGAGATATATTCCAGGGATATATCAAGAAATATCCCTTAATTGGTCTAGAGTTCATATAAATCTGAATTGGAAATACTGATTTGTGAGTCATCTGTTGGCGTCTGTTTCTGTCTTCTCAATATTCATATGTTGAAATCTTAACCCCCAAAGATGATGGTATTAGGAGGTGGGTCTTTTAGCAGGTGCTTTAAGCCATGAGAGAGGAGCCCTCATGAATGAGATTAATGCTACATAAAAAAGGCTCCAGAGGGATCCTCAGTGCATTCCACCATGTGAGGACAATGTGAGAAAGTGCTATGAACCAGGAAGTAGGCCTTCCCCAGAATGTGACCATGCTAGTAACTTGATCTTGGACTTTCCAGGCTCTAGAACCATGAAAAGTAAATTTCTGTTGTTTATAAGCTATCCAGCCATTGATATTTTATTATGTGGCCCCAAGAGACCAAGAACTAAGACATCTGCAAATTGGAGGTAATTGAAACCAAAGATAGAGATGATATTGTTTCAGAAGAGAGAACAATAGGAGCAGAAAAATAACAGAATTTATAACTGAGTATTCATTTATACCATATTTTAATGGCCTCAAAGAGCTCATATTCTGGAAAGAAAAAGAAATATACATACACCCACATCAAAAACCATTAAAATGCACATTATTAATGGTCATTAGTAGTCTAATTTCCTTCTATGAGGTCCAGAACAGAACATGTCATTGGTGTTGCCAAGGAGTTCTGATCAGTGGGATGGAAGAAAACATACAAACATCCAGAAGCAATTCATGCAGCTAAGAATGTGATCGTTCCTGTGAAAATGTTATCTAATCTCAAATGAACGGAAACCCCATACACTGAGGATGGATCACAATGCTGCAATAATTAAACACAAAGTGGCAGGGGTTGGGGAATGGAAGATACAAATTGCTTCAGGGCACAGTCTGTCAATAAAATGTTTGCATTTTGAGTACAAAAAAAAATTAGAGGATAAAAAAAGCATGCACACAACGTTTTAGGAGACAGAGAACATAGTTTCCAACGCTAATGGAATCTCAAGACTCTTCATAGATTAAGTAGAACTTGTTATATAGGAATTTTCCATGTGAACAAATGAAAGAATACTTTTGTAAGTTAGAAAATTTTTTAATTTAAATTATTTTAGGAAAGATGGGTCACCAAGGTGGCTTGGTTGGTTGAGTGGCTGACTTTTGGTTTCAACTCAGGTCATGATCTAAGGTTCCTGGGATTGAGCCCCTCATCAGGTTCTGTGCTAAATGGGGCACCTGCCTGAGGATTCTCTCTCTCCCTCTGCCCCTCCCCCCACTTGTGCTCTCAGTCTCTAAAATAAATAAATAAATATTTTTTAGGATTAACTATTTTAGAAAAGAGATGAAAAGCATTTGTGTCCTCACTACCCATGAGATGAAATATCTGAAGAAAGAGAGGATAAATAGAATAATCCCACTGAAAGGGAAGTTGTGGCAGAGGTGGAGGTAGGGTTGGAGGATAAAAGATAAGGAGGGAACTACTACAAAAAAGAGGATTGACTTTGAACAAATTTTGTGCCTGCTTTCATTTGTGCCTGCTTTCAGCTAGGGGCGTAATCCTGGGTCTGCGGATTGAGTCCCACATTGGGCTCCCTGTGGAGAGCCTGCTTCTCACTCTGCCTAGGTCTCTGCCTTTTGTTCTCTGTGTCTCTTTCATGAATAAATAAATAAAATCTTAAGAAAAAATAAAAGAAAAAACCTGAACTTAAATTTGGCTTCATTTTGAGACATCTTTTATCCATTATCTCTTTAGACTCAGAAACATATCTTGTAAATAACTTTGTAGCTTCATATTTTTTTCACAATATCTTTACCATGTTATTTTTTGGGAGAAACTATATTGAAGATCTGAGTCTACAATGACTCATTATAAAAATGCAGGTAAATATTTATCATGAGTAAATGTGAAATACACTGACTCACTATATACATATAGAAAGGGACAGGAAGAAAATAGGGACGGCCTAGCCTAGAATTATTAACCTAATTATTAATGTTGGAAAAATTCAAAGAAGTTGAAGTTCAGAAATTATGTGTTCAACAGGTATCAGCTGGTAATTAGCACCACCTATTTCTCAAATTATACTGATAGAAAAATAAAGGAGCAAAAATAAAAATTAACTCAGCATAAAACCTTTTAAGAAGCTCTTAAATTTTTTCCCTCTGCTTGAAACTGAAATGAAGCAATGAAACAGCATTTTGAGGCCATTCTAAACAGAACCACAGAGCTAAACGTGCTAGAAAAAGCAGAGAATTTTTGCACAGATGGTCTGCTGTGGAACTTGCCAAATTAGCCCAACGCACAGCAACTCTGGGAAAGGGTTTTCTGCCAATGGGCAAATATAGCGCCTTTTAAATCTAGATTGCCAAAACTGAAGTCTGAGAATGTCATATTGTGATACTGCTTATCTCCGACAAAACCCATAAATAACAAGACTATTGTATTATTTAGTTTTGATTAAAAACAAACAAACAAACAACTGTGACCCAAATTACTGGGCTGAAAATGTAGTCTTATAGTGGCTGTCCTTGCAGCCACTCCCTGCCCCAATCTCTCCTCAGCCAGCGTGAGTGATCTGTTTAAAATGCAAATCTCATCATGCTATGCCCTGCTTACAACTGTTTGATGGCTTCCCTTTATTCTTGGGATAAAACCCCAAATACTTGACACATTGTAGTCCTGCATGGCATGAATGCCTCTGTTCCATCTGACCACAAACCACACTGGCTTGTAGCTCTAGCTGGCCTAGACCTGTTAACCTCACTCTGGCCCATGGGCATTTGCTCTTTCCTATTCATAGAAGGTCTTCCTAGACTACACACCACCTCACTTCTGATCATTACCATGTTACCTGGAGGTCATATCAAACTTTTTCTCTCTGGAAAGCCTTTCTGATCAATCTCCACTGCCCCTAAACTGGATCAGTGTCCCATTTGTTGAATCTAAGACTCTTACATTTTTCCTTTAAATAAAGTTTAGCAAAGTGCCGGAAGTGTATGTGCTCACACTTGTAGGATAGTTCGTGAATGGAGGGAACTAAAATGTTTTAAACATCAGTTGGAAAATAACAATAAAAAAGAGGCATTGACTTATATGCAGAGACATGTTTGTGGTAAAAATTCCAATCTTAAGAAATGTGGAAATGAATGTAGAAATTACATTTACATAAAAAATTTTATGCAAGATTTTTAAAGACAAATGAAACAACTGGCTTAATACTTTACTGACAGTTCAAAATGCAGTATCCTAGTGGTAATACTTGTCCCACTCCCAGAGTATGCTAAAAACAAGTGAATTGCACACTTTTAAAAGATAAATTTGGTGGCACCTGGCTGCCTCAATCTGTACAGCATGTGACCCTTGATCTTATGGTTTTGAGTTCAAGCCCCATATTGGGCATTGAGCTTACTTTAATAAATAAATTGTAAATTTTATAGTATGTGAATTATATGTGAGTAAAGCTGTTATTAAGGCAAAAAAAAAAGCAATGTCCTAATGTAGCAATTAGAACTTAGAGAAAATACTCCACTCTCAGTAGTCATAATTTATTCTCTATATTTTTGATGCTGTCAAATAAAAAGACAAAACCTGACTGGTGAGGAGAGATGTTATTCTAAAAGACTATAGCAATTGGGGGAGGAACTATTGCAATGGAGAGAATACTCCCACTCATGAGAATTTTCAGTGTCTCCAGGCCCCTTCTTTTATGGGGAAGAATAAGCAAGGCTAGAGATAACCAGATAATGTGAAGGATGAGTGGGTGGCACGTTTGGACAGTTGAGCAAGAAAGTCCCTGGTCAGCTGATTCTCAGGGGAGGCAGGATAGAGCAGGTTGTTCAGCTTTGCAATGCTTGCTCACACTCTAGGATGGACCAAACTTAGGGACCTATAGGAAGCAGAGAACTCCAACTAAAGTTTGATCAATTCAAATTAGTGAGCATTTTGTCCAGATTGGTCAGTGAAGATACACAGTTCAGCTACTGATTTATGAGACAAAGAATGGGGATTCGGAGAGTCTGTGTCTGGCCTTGCCAAAGGTACACAAGGGGGGATCCTCACAAGTCTAACCTCAGACATATGGACAAGAGTGATTCTTTGTAGTGAACTGTCCCCTGGGACACCAAAGGGTGGGGAGATTTCCTAATCATCACTGTTTTCATGAAGGAGGGGGTTCAGTTGAACTTCAACAGTGTCAGTCCTCTCTAATCAGTGTCAGTACTCTCTAATAAGCATGCCTCAAAAAGGTGTTTTTGGTTACGTTCACATATGCAGTGGTCAGTGCAGACGGTCAAATGCAACAGAGATCACATTAAACCAGTGAATTCTCAGCATCCCAAACATAATTAGCTACAGATATCTGTAGCAGATGGGAAGGCCAAGAAGGAAGTTCAGGTTTGTAGTGCAAGAATTTTCTGTGTTTGAAATATTGTCACTTTATTGTAAAATATCAAAGTTCACAAATTTATTATTGCTTTGGGAAGCATTTCTGTGGGCATCCTGATAGAGAGGGTTAGAACATAGTTTTGGTAATAATTGTAGGCAGTATTAAATATTTTATGAGAAATACATTAGTGTAAATCACCATTTTTAAAAGTAAAACATGAATCACTACCCCAAGAATTGGACTTAGTGCAAGAAATCCTGATTTATCTGCACTGTTGATACTGTATATGTAAATGCCATTTCTCAGAAGCATAAAACCCTGAATATAATATATTGGTTAGTGTAAGCAGTATAATATATATTTTTCAGGCTGTGCTAGTTTCATTAATCATATATTTTAAGAATGTTAAGCTTATTTTTTATGAGGTATTGCATTACATGTGGCATTGATATGCATGTGTAATTTATTACTTGGAAGTGAATTATCCTACACTATTTTATGTGCTTGATATATTGATTTCCAGTTGTGATAGATCATTTTAAGATTGCATGACTTTACTCCTGGTGATTTATCTGCAGAATCACATAGACTGGGGCAAGCTGAGATGCAGCCTTTTGAACACTTTCTATCAGCTATAAATAGAGTTGTTAACTGGAATTCTTAACCCCAGTAGGGAAACATATTTAGCAAGTTGAAAGAAATAACTTTCATCCAAATCTAATTAGTTGTTGAATAAGTGGCCATAAAAGGTAGCTTCAGCATGTCTTTTTCTTCCATATGCTAATCTTGTAACCCATTTTTTTAATCAATAGGCAATAAAGTATACAGTCGAAGGAAGAGGAAGATGTCATCAGTTTGCTTAAAAGATGTCTTCTATGACTGCAGATTGTCTTTTAATCCTTATCAGCTCAAACACACACATTTGCATTGACTTGAATTATTGTCACCCTCTTTCTTTGTATAAGACTCCCTTTGAACAGAGTTCCATTGAGAAAAAAACAGACAGTGGCCAAACATCAAGTATGTGAAGATATTGCATAGAGGAACCAGATAAGTGAAAGGGAGTATTTTGGGAATTCAGGCAGCATTTTTGGAATACTTCCTAGAATTTCTAATAAACAATATCAAGGCTACCTTGCAAAAATATGCTGTCTTGTCACTGGTCCCAAGGGCCACAGGAGCATTTGAAGGAATATATACTGAGAGATTTCTTCTTCATTCTCTTGTCTTATGTACCACCTAAATCCCTCCATCTCTTAATTGTCATTTTTCCCCCCTTCCTCCCTTACTACTCTTTGTTGCTGTTGTTATTGTTTATAAACATTGCTCCTCACTTTGGTTTCCTAGAGACTTGGAGGGCTTGTTCCTAATTTTCATCAAGTCTCTGCTTAAATAGCATTTTACGAATGTGTCCCTTGCATATAGAAGAGGCACATTAATTTAACCCTAACCCGTACCCTAAACCTAACTCTAACCCTAAACCTAACCCTAAACTGTACCCTAAACCTAACCCTAACCCTAGCCCGAACTTATCCCTTACCCTAAAACTAACCCGTACCCTTACCCGTACCCTAACACTAACCCGTACCCTAACCCTAACCTGTACCCTAACCCTAACCCTAACGTAAACTTAGCCCATATCTTTACCCTAACCCTAACCCTAACCCTAACCCTTACCCTAACCTTAACCCCAATCAGTTCGCCAAACCCTAATCCTAACACTAATCAGTACCCTAAACCTAACCCTCACCCTACCATAACCGGTACCCTAAACATAAATCTAACTCTAACTCTAACCCTAACCCTAACCCAGACCCTAACCCGAACCCTAACCCATAGCATAAACCTGACCCTAACCCTAACCCTAAACCGTACCCTGACCCTAACCCTAACCCTAACCCTAACCGGTACCCTTACCCTAACCCTAAACCTAACCCTAACCCTAACCTGTACCCGAAACCTGATCTTAACCCTAATCCTAACCTGTACCCACACCTAACGCTAAACCTAACACTACCCCGAACACTAAATCTAACCCGTTCCCAAACTCTAACCCTAACCCTAACACTAACCCTAACCAGTACCCTAACCTGTTCCGTATCCCTAACCCTGTCCCGAACCCTCAACCTAACCCTAACCCTAACCCTAAACCGTACCCACACCTAACCCTAAACCTAACTCTATCCCTAACCGTACTCTCACCCGTACCCAAAACCTAACCTGTACCCTACCCGTACCTCAACCCGTAACCTAACCCTAACCCAAACCCAAACCCGTACCCTAACCCTAACCCTAACATTAACCCATACCCTAACACTTACCCTAAACCTATCCCTAATCTGTACCCTTACCATAACTCTAACCCTAAACATATAGCGTCCCCAGCTTTATCCCTAAACCGAACCCTAAATATAACCCTAAACGTGACCCGTACCCAAACCGTCACCCTAACCCTAACCCTAACCCTAACACGTACCCATATCTAACCCAACCCGAACCCTAAACTTATCCCTAACCCTAACACTAACCCGTACCCTAACACTAAACCGTGCCCTATCCTTAACCCATACCTTCACCCTAACCCTCACCCTAACCCTACACGTACCCACACCTAACCGTAAACCTACCCTAACCCATACCCTAAACCTAAACCTAACTCTATCGCGTACCCTAACCCTAAACCTAACCCTAACATTAACCCGAACCCGAAACCTAAGCCTAACCCTAACCCTAACACTTACCATAAACCTAACCTGTACCCTAACCCCAACCCTAACCATAACCCGTACCCCAACCCTAACACTAACCCTAAGCCGTACCCTAAACCAAATCCTAACCCTAACCCTAACCCGTATCCTAACTGTAACCTAACCCTAACCCTCTCCTGAACCCACACCTAACCCTAACCCTAAACCTGACTGTATCCTTAACCATAACCCTAACCCGTACCCTAAACCTAATCCTAACCCATAACCTAAACCTAACCCTAACCCTAACCCTAACCCTTACACACACCTAACCCTAACCGTAACCCTAACCCGTACCCTAACCTAATCCTAAAACCATCCCTTACCCGTACCCTAACCCTAACCCTAAACCTAACCCTAACCCGTACCCTTACCTTATCCCTAACACGTACCCGAACCCGTACCCTAAACCTAACCCGTACCCCAACCCTAACACTAACAATAACCCATACCATAACCCTAAACCTAACCCTAACCCTAACCCTCACCCGTATCCTAACCCTAACCTAACTCTAAAATTCAACCTAATCCGTACCCTGCCCGTACCCTAAACCAAAACCTAACCTGTACCCTAACCCTAACCTTAATACATACCCACACCTAACGCTAACCCTAACACTGACTCTAACCCGTACACTAACCCTAACCTAAACCTAACCCTAACCCGTAGCCTAACTCTAACCCTAACCTGTATCCTAACCCCTACTCTAAACTTATCCCTAACCCGTAACCTAAGACGTACCCTATCCCTAACCCATACCCTCACCCTAACCCTGGCGTAATCCTAACCCTAAACCTAACACTAACCCTAAACCATACCCAAACCCTAACCCTATTCCTTTTTTTTAATTAATTTTTTATTGGTGTTCAATTTACCAACATACTGAATAACACCCAGTGCTCATCCCGTCAAGTGTCCCCCTCAGTGCCCGTCACCCACTCACCGCCACGAAGCGCCCTCCTCCTCTTCCACCACCCCTAGTGCCTTTCCCAGAGTTGGGAGTGTTTATGTTCTGTCTCCCTTTCTGATATTTCCCACACATGTCTTCTCCCTTCCCTTATATTCCCTTTCACTATTATTCATATTACCCAAATGAATGAGAACATACACTGTTTGTCCTTCTCCAATTGATGTTTCTAGCAGCAATGTCCACAGTAGCCAAACTGTGGAAGGAGCCTCGGTGTCCATTGAAAGATGAATGGATAAAGAAGATGTGGTTTATGTATACAATGGAATATTACCGAACCCTATTCCTAACCCTAACACAAACGCTAACCCTAACCCATACCCTAACCCATACCCAACACTAACCCTAACCCTAACCCGTACCCGAACACTAAACCTAACCCTAACCCTAATCATAAACCATATCCTAACCCTAACCCTAACGCTCACCCTAATCCGCACCCTAACCCTAACACTATCCCATACCCTAAACCTAACCCATACCCTAACCCTATCCCTAATCAGTATGTAACCCTAAACCGAACCCTAAAAACCTGTACCCTAAACCTAATTTAACCCTAACCCTAACCCGTACCCTAAACCTAACCTTATCCCTAACCCGTAACCTTACCCTAAACCGTACACTAAACCTAACCCTAACCCTTACCACAATCCTATCCCTAACCCTAACCTTTACCCTAACCCTAACCCGTAACCTAAACATAACCCTAACCCAAACCCTAACACTAAACCTAACCGTATCCCTAACCCTAACCCTAACCCGTACTCTAACCCTAACACCCTAACACTAGGAGTAGTGTTTAGGGTAAGGGTTAGGGTTAGGGTTAGGTTTCGGGTTAGTGTTAGGGTATGGGTTAGAGTTACGGTTAGGTTTATGTGTGGGTATGGGTTAGGGTTAGGGTTAGGCTTAGAGTTAGGGTACGCGTTAAGGTAAGGGTACTGGTTATGGTTATGGTTATGGTTATGGTTAGGGTACTGGTGAGGGTTAGGTTTAGGGTACAGGTTAGTGGACGGTTTAGCGGTTTAGGGTTAGGGTTAGTTTTAGTGTTAGGTTGAGGTTTAGGGTACTGGTTAGGGTACGGGTTAGAGTTAGGGTTAGTTTTAGGGTACAGGTTAGGGTTAGGGTTAGGGTTAGGGTTATGGTTAGGGTTAGGGTACGGGTTAGGGTTAGGTTTAGGTTAGGGATAGGGTTAGGCCGAGGGTTAGGTTAAGGTACAGTTTCGGGATAGGGTACGTGTTTGAGTTAGGCTTAGGGTTAGGTTTTGGGTACAGGATAAGGTTAGGAATAGGGTTAGGTTTAGGGTTAGGTTTAGGGTATGGGTTAGGGTTAGGGTACGGGTTTGATTTAGGTTTAGGATTAGGTGTGGGGACAGATTACGGTAGGGTAGGCTTAGGGTTAGGGTACAGATTAGGGTTAGGGTTAAGGTTAGGTTTAGGGTTAGGGTTAGGATTAGATTTAGGGTTAAGTTTAGGTTACGGGTTAGGGTTAGGGTTAGGGTTAGAGTGAGAGTTATTGTTATGTAGGGTATGGGTTAGATTTAGATTTAGTGTTAGGGTTAGGGTACGGGTTAGTGTTAGGGTTAGGATACGGGTTAGGGTTTGGGTACGGCTTAGGGTTAGAGTTAGGGTATCGGTTAGGGTACATGTTAGTGTGCACGTTAGGTTTGGGATATGGTTAGGCTTAGGGTTAGGGTACGGTTTAGGGTTAGAGTACGGGTTAGGGTTCGGTTTAAGGTTATGGTTAGGGTTAGGGTACGGGTTGGCGTACGGGTTAGGATTAGGGTTAGGCTTAGAGTTGGGATATGGTTTAGGTTTAGGGTACGGGTTAGGTTTAGGGATAGTGTTAGTGTCAGGGTTAGGGTTAGGGTTCGCGTTCGGGTACGGGTTAGGGATAGGGTACAGGTTAGGGTTAGGTTTAGCTTTGTGTGTGTGTATGGGTTAGGGTTAGGTTTAGGCTTAGGGTTAGTTATGGGTTAGGGTTAGGTTTAGGTTTACGGTTAGGTTTAGGTTACAGCTTATGGTTAGGGTACGGGTTATGGTTAGATTTAGGGTTAGGGTTAGGGTTAGGGTAAGGGATAGGGAAGGGGTTAGTGTTAGGGTACAGGTTAGGGTTAGGGTTAGGTGTGTGTACGGTTTAGGGTTAGGGTTAGGGTTAGGGTACAGTTTAGGGTTAGTTTAAGGTTCAGGTTAGGGTTAGGGTACGGGTTTGGCTTAGGGTTAGGTTTAGGGCACGGGTATGGTTAGGGTTAGGTTAAGGGCTTGGTATGGGTTAGCGTTAGTGTACATGGTAGGGTTAGGGTTCGTGTTAGGTGTGGGTATGGGTTAGGGTTAGGGTTAGGGTACCGGTTAGGGTTAGGGTTAGGGTACGGGATAAGGTTAGGTTACGGGTTAGGGTTAGGGTTAGGGATAGGGTTAGGTTGAGGGTTAGGGTTAGGGTTAGCGTATGGATTAGGGTTAGGGTTAGGGTACAGGATAACGTAGGGTTAGGGTTAGGTATAGGGCACGGGTTAGGTGTTGGGTAAGGGTTAGCGTTAGGGAAGGGGTTAGGCTTAGGATACGGGTTATGGTTAGTGTACGGGTTAGGTTTAGGTTTAAGGATAGGGTTAGGGTACGGGTTAGGGTTACGGTTAGGATACATGTTAGGTTTAGGGTTAGGATTATGGTTAGGGTTAGGTATGGGTTAGTGTATGGTTTAGGTTTGGCATTTGGGTACAGGTCAGGGTTAGGTTTAGGCTGAGTGTCAGGCTTATGGTACAGGTTAGTGTTAGGTAACAGGTTAGGGTTAGGGTTAGAGTTAGGGTTAGTGTTAGGGTACGGGTTAGGCTGAGGGTTAGGCTGAAGGTTTGTGTTAGGATTAGGTGCGCGTAAGGTTTAGGGTTAGGGTTAGGCTTAGGGTTTGGGTACGTGTTAGGGTGAGGGTTAGGGTTAGTTGTGGGTATGTGTTAGGGTTAGAGTTAGGGTTAGGGTACAGTTTGGGTTCGGTTTAGGTTTAGGGTTAGTGTATGGGTTAGGGACAGGGTAAGGGTTAGGTTCAGGGTTAGGGGATGTTTTAGGGTTATGGTTTCGGTACGGGTTAAGGTTAGGGTTAGGGTTAGGGTTAGGGTATGGGTTAGTGTTAGGGTTTGGTTATGGGTTAGATTTAGGGTTAGTTTTCGGTGTGGTTATGGGTTAGTGTTAGGTTTAGTGTTAGGGTTAGAGTACGGTATAGGGTTAGGTTTAGGGTTAGGGTGTGGGTTGGGTTAGGTTAGGGATAGGGTTTGGGTTGGTTAGTGTAGGTGTGGGTACGGGTTAGGGTTAGGGTTAGGGTTAAAGTTAGGGAACGTGTTAGGGTTAGGTTTAGGGTTAGGGTATGGGTTAGGTTTAGGGAACGGGGTAGGTTTAGGTTTAGGTTTAGCGTTAGGGTTAGGGTACGGGTTAGGGTTATGGATAGGGTTAGGGTTAGGGTTAAGTTATGGGTTAGGGTTAGGTTTAGGGTTAGGGTTAGGGTATTGGTCGGGTTTAGGTTTAGGGTTAGTGTACAGTTAGGCTAAGGGTTAGGGTTAGGTTTAGGCTACAGTTTAGGTTTAGGGTTAGGTTACGGGTTAGGGTTACATGCAGGTTCGGGTTTGGATTAGGTTTAGGGTACAGGTTAGTGTATGGGTTACGGTTAGGGTACGGTTTCGGTTAGGATAGGGATAGGGTTTGGGTTAGGGTTAGTGTAATGTGTGGGTACGGGTACGGGTTAGGGTTACGGTTTCGGTATGGGTTAGGTTTAGGTTGAGGGTTAGGTGTGGGTATGTTTTAGGGTTAGGTTTAGGGTTAGGGTTAGGGTAAGGGTTAGGGTTAGGATTAGGGTACTGGTTAGGTTTAGGGTACGGTTTGGGTTAGGTTAGGGATAGGGTTTTGGTTACGGTTAGTGTAAGGTGTGGGTACTGGTTAGGGTTATGATTAGCGTTAGTGTTAGGGTTAGGGTACGGGTTAGGTTTAGGTTTAGGTTTAGAGTTAGGGTACGGGTTAGGATTAGGGTTAGGGTTAGTGTTAGGGTAAGGGTACAGGTTAGGTTTAGGGATAGGGTTAGGGTTAGGGTTAGGTTAAGGGATAGGGTATGGGTTAGCGTCTGATAAAGGGTTAGTGTTAGGATTGGAGTACAGGTAAGGGTTACGGTTAGGGTACGGGTACGGTTTAGGTTGAGGGTTAGGGTAGAGGTTACGGTTAGAGTTAGGGTTAGGGTACAGGTTACAGTTTGGGTTAGGGTTAGGGTTAGTGTACGTGTTACAGTTAGGTTTAGGGTTAGGGTTAGGGTTAGTTTTAGGGTAAGGATTAGGGTTAGGTTTAGGGTTAAGGTAAGTTTTAGGGTACGGGTAAGGGTATGGATTAGGGTTAGGGTTAGGTTAGAGGTTAGGGTTAGAGTTAGGGGTAGGGTACAGGTTAGGGTTTGGGTTAGGGTTAGGGTTAGTGTATGTGTTACGGTTTGTTTTAGGGTTAGCATTAAGGTTAGGTTTAGGGTACGGTTAGAGTTGGGGTACGGGTTAGTGTTAGGTTAAGGGTTAGTGTTGGGGTTAGCGTTAGGGAACAGGTTAGGTTTAGGGTAGAGTTAGGCTACGGTTTAGGGTTAGGGTTATGGTTAGGGTAAGGGTATGGATTAGTGTATGGTTTAGGGTTTGGGTACGGTTTAGTGTTAGGGTAGGATTAGGGTAAGAGTACGGATTACAGTACAGGTTAGGGTTAGGGTATGGTTTAGGGTTAGAGTTAGGGTTAGGGTTAGATTTAGAGTACGGGTTAATATAGGGTATGGGTTAGGATTAGGGTTAGGGTTAGGGTACAGATTAGGGAGCGAGTTAGGGTTCGTGTACGGGTTAGGGTTAGGGATGTTTAGGGTTAGGTTTAGTTTACGGGTTAGGGTTAGGTTTTGGGAACTGGTGAGATTTAGGGTACGGGTTGGGTAGGTTATGGATAGGGTTTGGGTAACAGTGTAAGGTGTGGGTACGGGTTAAGGTTATGGTTAGGTTTAGGGTTAGGGTTTCGGTATGGGCTACGGTTAGGGTATTGGTTAGGTTTAGGGTTAGGGTTAGCCTTAGGGTTAGGGTACGGGTTAGGGATAGGGTTAGGTTTAGGGTACGTGTTATGGTTAGTGTTAGGGACATGGTTAGGGTTAGGGGATGGGTAAGGGTATGGGTTAGGTTGGGGTTAGGTTTAGGGTACGGGTTATGGTTAGGGTATGGGTTAGGGTTAGGATTATGGTTAGGGTAAGGGCATGGGTGAGGGTTAGGGATAGGGTTAGGGTTAGGGTAAGTGTTAGATGTGGGTACGGGTTAGGGGTTAGGGTTAGGGTTAGGATTATCATACGGGTTAGGGTTAAGGAACGGGTTAGGGTTAGGGTTAGGTTAAGGTTATGGTTCGGGTTAGGTTACGGGTTAGGGTTAGGGTACAGGTTAGTGTGAAAGTACTTGTTAGGGTTATGGTTAGGTTTACGGTTAGTGTACGGGTTAGGGATAGGGTTAGGGTTATATTTCGGATATGGGTTAGGGTTAGGTTTCGGGTTAGGGTTAGGCTTAGGGTTAGGGTTAGTGTTAGGGTACGGATTAGGGTACGGGTTAGGGTTTGGGTACGGTTTAGAGTTATGGTTAGGGTTAGGGTAAGGGTATGGATTAGGGTACGGGTTAGGGTATGGATTAAGCTTAGGGTTAGTTTTAGGGTATGGGTTATGGTACGGGTTAAATTTAGTGTCAGGTTTAGGTTTAGGGTACTGGTCAGGGTTAGGGTTAAGGTACGGGTTGGGGTTAGGGTTAAGTTTAGTAATGAGTTAGTGTTAGGGTTAGGGTTAGGTTAAGGGTTCGGGTTAGGGTTAGGTTACTGGTTAGGGATAGGGTTATGGTGAGGGTTAGATTTACTTTACGGGTGAGGGTTAGTGTATGGGTTAGGTTTAGGCTACGGGTTAGGGTTAGGGTACGGGTTATAGTTACGTATGAATGAGGGTATGGGTTAGGGTTAGGGTACGGGTTAGGTTTAGGGTTAGGGTCAAGGAATGGTTTAGGGTTATTGTACGGGTTAGTGTTACGTATGCATGAGGGTATGGGTTAGGGTTAGCGTACAGTTTAGGTTAGTGTTAGGGTTAGAGTATGGGTTAGAGTTAGGGTTAGGGTTAGGGTACGGGTTAGGGTTAGGGTAGAGGTTAGGGTTAGGGGTAGGGTTAGGGTATGGGTTAGGTTTAGGTTTAGGCTAGCTTTAGGGTTAGGTTACAGGAGAGGGTTAGTGTTAGGTTTCAGGTAAGGTTTAGGGAACGAAGAAGGGTACAGGGTAGGGTTAGGTTTAGGGTACAGATTAGGGTACGGATTAGGGTAAGTTTTAGGGTACGGTTTACGGTTAGGTTTAGGGTTATTTTTAGGTTTAGCATTAGGGTACAGGTTAGGGTTTGGTTTACAGTTAGGGTTAGGGTATGGATTAGGGTACGGGTTAGGGTTTGGGTACAGTTAGGGTTAGAGTTAGGGTTAGGGTAAGGGTATGGATTAGGGTACAGATTAGGGTTTGGGAAGGGATACGGATTAGGATTAGGGTTATGGTATGGTTTACGGTTAGGGTAAGGGTAGTATTAGGGTTAGGGTCAGTGTACGGGTTAAGTTTACGGTATGGGCTAGGGTTAGGGTACGGGTTAGGATTAGGTTTAGGGTTAGCGTTAGGGTTAGCATACGGGTTAGTTTTAGGGATAGGATTATGGAGAGAGTTAGGGTACCGGTTATGGTTAGGGTTACGGTTAGTGTTAGGGTTATGTTTAAGGTAAGGTTTAGGGTACGGGAAAGGGTATGGGTTAGGGTATGGCTTAGAGTTAGGATTAGGGTTAGGTTTAGGGTACAGTTTAGGGTTAGGTTACAGGTTATAGTAAGGTTTAGGGTTAGTGTTAGGGTTAGCGTTAGGGTACAGATTAGGATTAGGTTTAGCGTTAGGGTACGGATCGGGTTAGGGTTACGGTTAGGGTTAGGGTACGGGTTAGGTTTGGGTACGGTTCAGTGTTAGGTTTAGGGTTAGGATAAGGGTATGGATTAGGGTATGGGTTAGAGTTAGGATACGGGTTAGGGTTAGGTTTAGGGTTATGGTTTGGGTTAGGGTTAAGGTAAGGGTTAGTTTTAGGGTTAGGCCTAGGGTACAAGTTAGGGTTAGGGTTAGGGTTAGGATTAGGATTAGGGTTAGTGTTAGAATTAGGGTTAGTGTACGGCGCAGGGTTAGTGATAGTGTTATGGTTAAAGTTTGGGTACCGGTTAGGGTTAGAGTTAGGGTTAGGGTTAAGGTATGGGTTTGGCTACGGGTGAAGGTTAGGGTTAGGTTTAGGGTACAGCTTAGGTTTAGGGTTAGGGTTAGTGTTAGGGTACGGGTTAGGTTTAGGGTACAGTTTAGCGTTAGGGTTAAGGTTAGGGTACGTTTTACGGTTAGGGTATGCGTTAGGGTTAGGGTTAGGTTTAGGGTACTGTTTAGGGTTAGGGTTAGGGTACGGGTTAGGGTGGTTTAGGGTTAGGGTTATCATATGGTTCAGGTTAGGGAACGGGTAAGGGTTAGAGTTAGGTTAAGGATAGGGTACGGGTTAGGTTATGGGTTATGTTTAGGGTACAGGTTAGTGTTAAGGTACGTGTTAGTGTTAGGGTTAGGATTACGGTTAGTTTAGTGTTAGGGATAGGTTTAGGGTTAGATTTAGGGTACCGGTTAAGGTTAGGGTTCGGGTTAGTTTTAGGTAGGGTTATGTTTAGTGTTAGGGTATGGATTAGGGTTTGGGTACGGTTTAGTGTCAGGGTTAGGGTTAGGGCAAGGGTACGGATTAGAGTACGGGTTAGGGTACGGATTAGGGTTAGGGTTATTTTTAGGGTATGGGTTAGGGTACGGGTTAAGTTTAGAGTCAGGTTTAAGGTTAGGGTATGGGTTAGGTTTAGGGTTAAGTTTAGGGTTAGGGTTAAGGTACGGGTTCGGGTTAGGGTTAAGGTTAGTGTACGAGTTAGTGTTAGGATTAGGGTTAGGGTTAGGTTAATGGTTCGGGTTAGGTTTAGGTTACGGGTTAGGGATAGTGTTATGGTGAGGGTTAGATTTAGTTTATGGGTGAGGGTTAGTGTATGGGTTAGCGATAGGTTACGGGTTAGGGTTAGGGTACGGATTAGGTTTAGGTTTAGGTAGGGAACGGATTACGGTTACGGATAGTGTAAGGGTTAGGTTAAGGGTTAGGGTACGGGTTAGCATACGGTTTATGGTTAGTGTTAGGGTCGAGTATGGGTTAGGGTTAGGGTACGGGTTAATTTTAGGTTTAGGTTTAGGGTAGAGTTTAGGTTAGGGTTTGGTTTAGGGTTAGGATGTGGGTTACGTATTGGGATAGGTTAGGTTTAGGGTTTTGGGACACGTAAGGGTTAGGTTTAGGGTTAGGGATAGGGTTAGGTTTAGGGTACGGGTTAGGGTTAGCGTTAGGGTTAAGGTAAGGTTTACGGTACGGGGAAGGGTCTGGGTAAGCGTTAGGTTTAGTGTACGGGTTACGGTTAGGATTAGGGTAAGTTTTAGGGTACGGTTTAGGGTTGGGTTTAGTGTTATGTTAGGGTACGGGTTAGGGTGCGGGTTAGGGTTCGAGTAAGGGTTAAGTTTAGGGTTAGGTTTCGGGTCCGGGTTAGGGTCATGGTAGAGTTAGGATTAGCGTTAGTGTACAGGTTAGGGTTAGGTTTAGGGTTAGGATAAGGGTTATTGTAGGAAACGGTTTAGGGATAGTGTATGGGATAGAGTTAGGTTAATGTTAGGGTTTGGGTTAGGCTATGAGTTATGGTTAGGGTTAGGGTTCGGTTTAGGGTTATAGTTTAGTTGAGGGTTAGGGTTAGGGTACGGGTTAGGATTAGGGTTAGGTTTAGGTTTAGGGTACGGTTTATGGTACAGGTTAGGGTGAGGTTTAGGGTATGGGCTAGGGTTACAG